>ML133422.1:2144387-2149387 GCA_003864495.1 Nemopilema nomurai | reverse complement strand
CGCTGTATCAATCAAAGAATAGCTGGATAGTAAAAAGTAATGTACCCAACTCTGATCCATGTAGTACTTCCCAAATCTTTCTGATAGATTTCTTTATTTTACCCATACATTTTTTGTATGAAATTCATCACCCCACACTGAAGTATCAAAAGTGCTTGTTTTTTTGTTAGCACCCTCAATGCAAACACTTTCTGTAATAAACCTCAGGAAATGCAGTATTTGGAGTTAGTTACCTTGGGATCGTGTTAACTCGAAGAATCAACTTAAAGCCATCACGTTCTTTGTTCCGTAAATGTGCCAAAATATTTGAATGAAACATATCAACAAAGCAAAAAAATTCTGATGTTATCATAGCAACGCCGAGAAGGCATTTAATGAAACGGTGCTTTTGCCGTTTTCTTTGCCTTGAAGTGTTTCTGCTAGAAAGGACTCCCATGTAGGCTTAGTATTTTCGCCGTCAAAAGTGCCCTATCGATTGCGTAAGGCACTAAGCCAGACGCTGTTTTAGGTCAGCACCCATGTGTTAGAAACATAATCTGCAACTGTTTGAATTACGAACATCGCAGTTGATGCTGTCTCGAATGAATGGCAGTCATTTGAAGTTTGTGCCTCGTCCTTATGCCAACCTCGGTTGGAAAACCGTTCGCGTGCAACCTCGAAACCTACAATGTATGCCATGAAGAGACTTCATCTTCAAGCAATGTTCTCTTGTTAATTGCTATTGAATCATACATTTGCAAATATGTTTATATTAAACAAGATTATTGAAACGAAATTGATTTCTAATGTCAATCTTCCTTGTAGACCAGTCGACCCGCGATGCCAATGCCACGAAATTCCAGAAGCTATGAACGTGACCTCAAAGACCGTACGCAGCTGTTTTAAGCGTTTCTGCGTTTTCTTTCTCATGTTCTCACTAGTGGTCATGCAATTGTCTCACTGTGATCATTTGTAGATTAGCCTTGTTTTGATATAGGGCAACATTTTATCCCTAAAAAGCAATATATGAATGGGAAAATCGCAAACTTTACAGCAACAAAGACTAAATTTTAATGAAATGTCAGTGGCGCTGTTTTCAAAATTATCTTTTTTTTTCATTTATTAAGCTAACAAATATTTTTGAATTTAGGTTTTTGGAACCAAAAATCTAAGAAAATTTTTTTAATTTTTCAGACATCTCTATTGATAATAGGTTTGTGTTTATTTGAAGTTAGTTATGAGGAATTTCGAAAATGAAGGTTTACCCTTCTCTACAAGCAATGGATGAGTAAATATTTCCGCCAAAAATAGATTCAGTCGACGCAATCATTAACTTTTCGATTTTATGTAACTTTCAGTTGGTGCAGCTAAAGCAGACAAGGTTATAGGCTTTACCATCCAACCTGAAAGGCATCATCAGTCCCAAAGTATTATCGAAGAGTTATGACTGTCGCACGGTCTATAAACATCTGTATGAAAGAGCTTGTAATATGTGGTATCATGTGAATGCCACTTTTATATTGAAGTTGCCTGTGTAACCTTGAAATATTGTTGACGCGGCATTCTTCTGAAAGTAATTTTGAAATATTCTTAGCGCGTTGATAGTCCTAACATGTAGCTTGCGATAGCGAAGAGAGTAATATTCAAGACAAAAGAGTGTAGGACTTTGATAAAAGGTTATGGCATCAAATCCTATTATTGAAAGCATTTTATTTCAAACATGGCTATTGATACTTTAGCTATTGCCTATTATGTATTTTTAGCCTATATTCTTATAGTTGTTTGTCGTTTTAGATTTTGCCACTATGGGCAGAATGGTTTTGCCTCTACCTGGGATGACTGCGCCACCACCTGTGCAGCGGCGAGGTAAGTCATTACTCCACACTGCAGGCTCAGCGAGTAGCCTCCATCGCGTTCGTATTGTGATCATTAGAGCCACCGCTACCGTAGAGCGCTTGGGCAAGTTGTCTAGGCCTTTAGACACAGTAGTAACATATCCATATTTGTACCATATTTGTACCATATTTGTACCATAGTTGACATCTGTCACTAAACCCTACGTCTTTTACACTTTGATTAATAAAATTCTTCATGCGTCAATGCAAGCCTGTCTCGTATCTTTGCTACTTTTCTTGTTTCCTCAAATAAAATCACAATTTTCTCTCTTGATATTCTCGACACATTGTCTTAACAGTTCACTAAAACATCTCAAGATTCTCTGCATCATTACAATACGGCCTTCCCTAAGGAAAAATGAAAGGGGTGATATCATTCTAGCTTGTAGATAAACATGATCATCACACTACAGAATTTATCTCTTGAAGTGCTTTTTCTTTGGTGGAAAATATCAATATAGAAATCTTTAGTTTGGCAGGTGACTTTACGACTCTTGTCATATGTTGATGACCCAGCTCGATGACGCATCCAGTACAACCAAATCATACTGGACATTTCCTTATCACATTGTTTCTGTCCTCTGTTGGTAGTCTTATTATTTAGCCAGCCATCTCCTCCCTGTTCTAATTCCAATAATATTTTGTCTCAAATTTTATTACGTCGTGTTCTGAATTCTAAACTTCGATAATAAGGCCCTGGGATGTGTTAAATCTCATCAAAAAGCAAAACTTTGGTAAATCTTTGCAATAGAGCTTATAATTGAAAATGGGACGCGTTTCCTTTGCCGCTGTTATCGTCTGAAAAGCGCATATGTACGTCACTTGTAATACGATGATAGGGTCTTCTGTGATATTAGGCCAAAGTTGTTTCTCTTCCGATGCATCAGTGAAGCCTTGAAGGTGAAATATACGCTGCATGGTAACGTCACCAATCAACTATGTTTTAAAGGCGTCTGATCTAATTTTTTTTATCATTTGTTTTTGGAAATGGTGGATTTGCTTTTCTCAGGTGACCGCCCTTTCTCTGTAGCTGTGCATTTTTTATTTCATGTGCATGGCTAGCCTTTGATATGTCATCAAATCTATTTTGGTATGTCGAGACATAAGTTCAACTTTCCCAATTACAACTTGGTAAATCCTTGCTTTCATGATGAAGATGAATAAGTCAAATAAAAAGTCTCCCTTTCTATAACAACTATTAATTCTATAACCCTACCCTGAAAGACAGGCTACAAGCTTCATTTGTCTGTGCAGGTTCTTGTGTATTATGAAAACGGTTTGTGAATTAATCATGTTTTATTTGTCCTTTGACAAAGATCTCCATTTATTTGTAAAAGTAGATACATATTTCTTACAGTGCCTTCTTCCCCCAAAAAACATACACATTACACCACACACACGCACGCACGCACACAAAAACCTTGCCATCCACGTGCACATACATGCACTTACACGTACACGCACATAATTACACACGCTCGCAAACACCAACTACCTACACGTACATACACGCACTTACATGTACACGCAAAGAATTGCGCACACACGCACGCACGCAAACACCAACTTACCACACGCACATATACACTCACGAAATAACGCACGCACCTATGAGCACGAAATGACCAAATCACGCACGTACCCGCAGTCTCACACAAGCACGCTGCACTTATTTCTCCTCATTAACTGGAAAGATAGACAGTCCTTCTACTACAGTAAGGGAAAGATACTGCTACGATCATTAACAGTCAATATTTAACCAAGGGATTGAACTTACTTATATCGATTTTCCTTGGAACAAGGCAGGCTAAAGATAATGTTTTCCCTTTCTTTTTTCAGTGACACAGCCAGCCTTACCTACTTTCAAATATAACGTAAGTATGCCCCCTCCTGTTTCACATTTTTAAGCATTTGTCAGCACAGAGCGCCGGTCTCTAAAAGTTTTCCAGAGAACCATTTTTGATTGCTATTGTCGTCTTTGAAAATGGACTGCAAGTGTCCAAAGATTAATAGGCATGAAGGTTCAAGCACCCCTTAACAATATAGAGGCAGGTCTTACGTGGGTGTGTGTGTTGATTCAGTGTTACCGGAGATATACTGAGATCTAAGTGAAATGCCAACTTTTCCCTGCAAAACTCTTGGATTATTGAGTGGTAAAGAAAGCTGCAGCTTATTTCTTTCTAAAACAAATCTTATCCGACTTTTACATTGCGTTTTTGCTGTGATCATTTGCTGTTTGGATTTATCAGAGGATTATCATTCCTGCGACGAACTGTGTTCATGTTTTATCAAGATATGCCTTTGTTGAATCATAGAAGAAGCGTTTACGCCCATCACTACACTTTTATTGCTTATACCTTTTTTGAGAGATTAGTTAACTTATGTTTCTTTGAATTCAGTTCTAATTTTGTTCTTGTTCTGTTCTCTTCTTTTGAGCTTGTTCTTTTTTACGTAGGAGGACCTGCCACCCCCACCGCTACCCAGAAACCCAAATATCAACGGTTAATGGTAAGCGCGAAGTTTATATTTTTATTTATTCTCTTGTTCCTAAATTGAACTTTGAATGGCCTAAGCCAAAAAATCAGCAGAAAACGCTCCAGTAACGATGAGGGAAACGTTTAGAAAACCTTCATGGAATCTCGTATAATGCTTCTCACTCTCTTCAATGCAGTATACATCGCATTTTCTGCCCTGCTAACTCGCATCTCTCCAGCTCCAGCTATCTTAGAATCTCTCATTGCAATTGCCTTTTCCGCTTTTCCACCTCTGATCCATATTTCTTGACAATAGGCCCCTGAGAAAGCAGCAGTATATTCCAATTTTGATGAATTTGAGTGTATCAAAATTTGTTGATTCGCGGGCCAATTGTAGCGGTACTGTCCAATTATTTCATTGATGTTTGGTGATATTTTCCCTCAGAAAACTGCGCCTTTCTAATCATTTCGGGCTCTGAGAGATAAAAGCTTGCTTTGAGGTGCCTTTGGTTCACTCCGAGCCACTTGAATTTGTTGTTTACAAATGGAACATATAGTAGGGCTCAATCGGCTACTGGTTCTCTGTGCTCATTAGATTAGATAGATTGATTTGTTGTAGATCTGCTAGTACGCAAAAGCCCTTTGTTAAAGA